>LS997563.1:43063150-43075650 GCA_000469685.2 Haemonchus contortus
GAGCTTCTCTGGAACGTGAGTTGATCGGAACTTCAGTTTGCTGCTTTATATCAATGTCTATGCTCATAGGTGTTTTACCCATAAATCTGCCAGATCAGGGCAAAGGTGGCGAAGTGGCAAGTGCACAATGTCCATGGATCGAATCCCAGATAGATACTCGTCTTGGCCTACCAAACCTTCGACCCCTCTTGAGTCAGATGGAAGTGGAATGCGCAGCGCATTCTGGAAAGGATTTATTATATCAGCGTCGAAATGAGGGATTATCCAGCAGACATAATGTTAGAATACTTCTTGTCGAAATGTAAGATAAAAATAGGGCATTCATGGTAATTCGTGGTCTTGGTAATGCAGGTTGTCTGGTTATTAGAAAACTGATGCCATATTGGCTACCAGTCGGCTCGTACGGCTGCCCCGGACCCCCCTCCTCGTATTAGAATGGCCTCCCCCGCCCCCTCTTTTTTCAAATTTTGAGGCTTTGGTAAGGAGTTATTTATTACCGGCCAAACACAAACACCCAGCACTCTACAGCTCCCAAATTTGGAATCCCGCATTGAAGAAAGACATTTTGAAGTTAGAAAAAGTCCAGCAAACCTTCCTGAGAATATTGTTTCTCCGACTGTTTCCCAAGACTGAATACCACCTAATCCCTGACTACAAGGAACGCCTGAAAATGTTTGGATTGGTGAGTCTCAGACACAGGCGGATTATCAATGATCTTACGCATTGCTTCCGTATCGCTTCCGCTCGCGGGGCGATTGAGCTTACTGCTTCGATCCAGCAATGGTAAGGCCTTCAAATCTGAACTGAGGAAGATCAACTTATTTCAGCTTTTTGGCTTAGACTAATGAACTCTTTCTTGTCTGCTGTGTACAGGTCGGTTCGTAGCTTCTTCCATTACTACTGCGCCACTGTGTGATCAGAGAATGATGTTGCAAACGACTTTCTATTTTCTTTCGAGCTTCTCGGATTGTTACACGCGGTGTAGGGCTTACATCGGCTATCAGATATCATTTCGAGCTGTATTGACATCGATGTTTTTGTTTCATTCCTCCTATTGTTGGCTGTGTGCCACTGAGCTGCTCTTAGCCTTTCCAGTTTCGCTGCTCGTTTCGTCGCATTGATTGAGCCTCTTTTCTTTTCTTCCCTCATTTTTTTCATGTTCCATCTCCACTAGCATTTCTTGTTTGTTCCAGTTTTTCCCTTCCTCCCTCTCTTGCAAGCTGAGCTAGGGTTCTCGGTCCGCTGCTCTATTCAGCTTAGTAATGTTTATCCTTTCTCCCTACTCTCTTTGCCATGCTGAATCTGCGCCTAGCCTTTAATTCATTTACTCTCTTTTGCTGGTATCCCACAAGTCAGTTCTAAAAGGAAGGTTAGCATACCCCTACGCCGAAGTTCCGACTTTGGTCAGTGAATCCTTCTCGGACGAGGCACAATGCACCATGGCCAACCGGTGTGGGTACTGGCTATCTGATTTCTTCCTCTTCAAAGCTGTCAAGTCTAGGGTGTGTGGTCCAGTCTTCGTAGATGAGCTCTTTTCCACCTCCACCCTAGTACAAATGCTGGTATTCGGCGGACCGTCACTGCTGGCTCAGCTCAGCTTGTTTTATCTTGATCTCGGCTGGGCTCTTCTGTATTGTATACCTGTCTTCAGTTCCCTCTATTGGCGCACTCAGTTGCGTGTATCAATAAATAAATAAACACAATTCGTGTGCACCCGCCGTGAACAACCCGCTTTGGTTCTGTGTGTTTGAGTAACTCGATTTATTTCGACTTATTCAACCTTGGTTTCGAAATTTGGCTTCAAGTTTGAATTAACATTTTTCCCACGCCTTGCCTCCTGTGAGGCGGTTCAGGTCCGGAATAGGTGCTCCCATCCTGCCGCCTGTAATTCTATCGAGTTTGGACGCTCCAGGTCCGAGTTTAAGTTTTCCACACAAACCGCGCCTCTTGTGAGCGGAGTCTAGCCCCGCCACCCAACGTGTGTGTTCTCATCCTGCCGCCTGTACTCCTACCAAGTTTGAGCGCTTTAGGTCCACGGGGACAAAAGTTATGAATTTCCGGTCAAGCACACACACACATACTCACACATACACTCACACAGACACACTCACACACACACTCACACACACACAAACACTCGCACAGACACACACTCACACTCACACAGACACACACACTCACACACACTCATACAGACACACACTCACACACTCACACACACCCACACACTCACACTCACAGAGACACACACACGCACACTCACACACACACACACACACACACTCACACAGACACACACACACGCACACTCACACATACACTCGCACAGACACACACACCCACACACACATCCCACTTTATCTCAGTGTTTATACTCGTGTTTTACCCATAAATGTGCCAGATCAGGGCAAAGGTGGCGAAGTGGCTGCACAATGCCATATGTAGGTTGCCTTTTATATTTCGAGATTAGACGACAAAAATAAATGTTATTCATTGAAAATCGCTACACTGCCTTTAAAAATACTCCCCATTAAGATCTACACACTTCTGCATGCCATCGAACCAATTGTCGAAGCACTTTTGCCGTTCTGATTGAGGTAACTCTAAAACATGCATTCTGAACGCATCAACGGCTTCTTTAGATGTCGAAAAACGTTGACCTCTCATTCTGTTTTCAACGTGCGGGATAAGAAGAAGTCACCCGGGGAGTATATGGCTGATGACTCATCAAATCGTTGTTCTGAGGGCTCGAAAATGCAGTTGTTTGAGCCGATGTGTGAGCTCGTATTGTCGTGGTGAAGAGTGATCCGACTTCGGCAGTTGTTTTTTGTTTGATGTTTTGGAAGGCAACTGGCAAACAGATGGTTGTATACCACTCAGAATTGACTGTTCTACATTGTTCTAATGGTACGGTTGCGACATGTCAAGTTTTTCAAAAAAAAAAACAGGCGACTACCTGCTTGGAAGTGCTTCGTGGGCAGAAGCTTTTTTCGGATTCGGCTCATCTTGGAATACCCATACGGTCGAGTGCTGTTCACGTTCGGGCTCATACGCGTATACCCATGATCCATCATCTGTCGCGATGTCATAGACGTGTTTCGAAGCAGTGCGATCGTATTTTTTGAGCATTTCTTTCGACCAATCCATCCGAGCCTTTTTTCGAGGGATTGGCGAATTTTGTGGGATCCAATTTTTTTTACAGTCAGATGTTCGTGCAATATTGAATGTTATGTTGGTCCCTCCGATGCTTAAGGTTGTTCCAATCTCACGATAGGGCACATGATGATCTTGCAATATTAGTTTACGCACAGCATCGGAACATCAACTGATTTTGGAAACTTCCACGGAATTCGTTCTGGAGTGAGCTCAACCTCGATTGAATTCACCATAGCGTTGATAAGCATTGGTTCTTGATGGAGCTTCGTTGCCAAAGGGGGAGGGGGAGTTAAGGGGAAAGGAGGTTTGGCCTAAGTGGGGGGTGGGGGCTCCAAGGGCCTGAGTAAATTTAGTGTAAACAGTTAGTGTAAACAACACAAAGAGCGCTCATATGTCAAAACGCTATGAGTACGTATAACCTCAAAAATGTCAAACTTTACACAATCCTCGTACGTTTGATCCAAGGATCGAATCCCAAATAGTTACTCGTCTCGGCCTTCCGACCCTTCAACCCCTCCTGAGTCAATGATTGGCACCAGACTCGTGCAGCAACGTAAAAGCTCTGACTCAACACTGACTGGCCACCGCAAGTCATTGTATAGGCTATTCACGTTTGCAAAGAGCATAGCGATTCTGAATGGAAGTCGGATGCACGGCGCGTTCCGTATAGGATTTACTAATGTCAGAAGGAGTAATTATCGTGAAGACATAATATTTGAATAATTCTTGTCAAAACGTAGGGAAAAAATAGGGCATTCATGGTAACTCGGGAATGGAAATGATCTTGATAACACAGAATGCCTGGTTATAGGATCACAATCGGGCCGCCCGGCTGACGTCTGGCTTCCCTCCTTCATATGGGTTCGCCCAGCTAAGCCGAGCGCCCCTCCTTTCTGTGAGAAATTTGCTATGTGTAAATAACACTTCGGATTCTCCTTTTTTCGGAAGCTCTACACCTTCAGTATTAGCGATTCAGGAGCGATTTTATCTGTAAGCCATCTTCGTTGTGTCCGAATAGAACATCGTATATTATCATAAAGGCGATTATCCAGAGAAAAAGTATCCAGAAACTTCATCGCGGCTGAGGCTACAATGTTAGCTACCATCAATTTTCCAGCCAACTCCTTGTGCCTTCAGGTTTCAACGGTCTGGGTCCGAACAAACAGTATTCTTCGCGCCCCGCCCTTTGAGGCGGAGTTTAGTCCTGCAACCTATCATCAGTGTACCTATCCTGCCTCCCGTTTTTCTAACAAGTCGCTCTAGGTCCATTTTGACATTCCTCTGCAAGCTCCGCCCCTGAAGGTGGAGTCCGGCCCTGACTCCCACCGCAAAGATTCCCATCGTGCCGCCTGTACTCCTACCAAGTTTCGGCACTCTAGGTCCACGGGACAGGAGTTCTAGTTTTCCTCTCCAACCCCACCTACTGTGGGCAGATTCCGGTCCTGCCTCCCACCATAAGTGTTCCCATCCTGCCCCTCGTACTCCTAGCAAGTTTGGACGCTCTCGGGCCACGGGGAGAGGTGTTATGAATATGCGACCCAAAATTTTTATCATGCACGCCTCGTCCCTTATGAACGGAGTCCGGTCTTGCCATTTACCATAGGTGTTCCCATCCTGCTTCCCCCCCCCCCCTTACTGCTATCAAATTTGAACGCTCTAGGTCCACGAGAACAGGAGTTATGAATTTCCGGTCAGATACACACACCTACACACACAAACACACACACAAACACGCCGACACGCCAACAGACACACTTGACGAATTATTGAAAGTAGGATTGATGCCATATTGAGTATACCAATGTAGCAAAAGAGATTTTTCAGTAACTTTGCAAGCTTTTTAGCACCACTGAAACTGGCTTATGAACAGATGGCAATGAGTACGATTGATGCGGACTGTAAGAACGTCAAGAATCTCATCAATCTTCTCAAAAGAATCAATCCGTTACATGATGGAGTAAAAAAAAGAAAGAAAAGTTGAATTATCCGTTGCTGGAGAAGCTTGGGGAAGTTCCACTACGTGAAGGGGATCTGCATTTCTATCATATGGACGACTGTTGAAGGCATGCGAGAGACAAAGTTCTAAGAGTGGTCAGAGTTTTTACGTTTGGGTGAAAGGCAATTAAATCAATGATTTCGATTTTAGATCAGCTCCGTATCGTATCGTGCACGTTTATCAGGGGAGTTGGTTTTGCCCACGTAAAGGTTTCACCCATGTAAAGGTTTTACTCATGTAAAGGTACCGTACTGAAGAGGGGGTCCTTCGATT
Source organism: Haemonchus contortus (assembly GCA_000469685.2). Taxonomy (NCBI): domain Eukaryota; kingdom Metazoa; phylum Nematoda; class Chromadorea; order Rhabditida; family Trichostrongylidae; genus Haemonchus; species Haemonchus contortus. The sequence continues at coordinate 43,068,576 of LS997563.1, forward strand.
CATTCGATCATTTCGGCGCTCCGGCTGAATCTTATGAATAACAGTTACGAGAATCTCAGATGAGTTCCCCCTTCATAACGCGGGTGCTTCAGCAGGTGGCTTTGACATGAAGGACTATTAGTTTCCTTGACTCCCTCAGACCTTAGCTTCAGGCTCTTACTGCGGATGGGTGTCGGTCTTTCGCGTGATAGTGCCACACGTTGGTCCCTCAGATTGTGGGATTTTACGGTAGGTGATTCATTAGATTGTTCCCATAACGGATTGTGTCGTCCATCTACGATTTCTTGTAGGATCCGGGAATTTTTTCATTCCGGCCAAAGTGTTCGACGCTCAGGCTAGCACCTTTGTGATGATTTTTCCCAGCAATAGTTTTGGGAAACTTTTTCTAGGCAGTGGATGCTTTAGGGATTTGTGATACAAGCAATTATGATCACTTAGATCCGATGATCGTCACCAAAGACACGGGATATGATACGGAGCTCTGGTTGTCGAAGTAAAAAAATGCTTATGACGTAGATACTTTGCGATATCCCAAGACGCGCAATCGTTTTTTTCTGTAAGCAAAAGGTCATCTGAAGAGTTTTACGCAGATACCCAATCGCTCTGATTGCCAGGGTTAAGGTAAGAGAGTCTGCTGTGCTGCGGTTGAATCCGTCGGGAATGACTTTTTCGGTAGGTACCCTTATTAATCGGAAAGAGCCTTTATTAGATAGGTATATACCAGTCGGATCGTCCAGCTGACGTTGGGCTCTCCTCCATCCTGAGGAGAAGGTACCTTGCCCGAAAAACATCGATATAATGAACTTCTTCCCCCTTTCTCCGTAGGTTATATCGCTGTTTCGCTGAGCGAGAGTACACGAATATCTTCGAAGATGTAGCTCCTTTTCTTCACAGATGCATCAATGAGAACCCAACATTTTTAGCGGTTGCATAGGTTTTGCCAAGATTGATATCAAAGCAGAGGGAAACCGTGCTCTTTTCACTAAATCGCAAACTTTGCTGGGTAGCGGTCGTTATCCAATAGCATGAAGTGGGCCAAAATCATCCCCTAATCTAACCACTAAACTTTCTTGTCGAATCAAATATATCAAAAAGTCAAAGCTAGATCGTGAGGAACAAAGGCGCCAGGATTCAACTGATGAGTGGATCTTCATCTCTAAGGCTTCTTCTTTTGTCCAGTCGGGTCACCAGCTTACGCCAGGCCTCATTCTTTACTTTTACCAAGTAGTTAGAAAGTGTAGATAGGAAGGGGAGGGGGCATTGCTTTTACCCAACGTTGAGAGCTAGAGTGTGATGGAGGGTAACTGATCTTCACTTAGAAACGGCCCCAGGGGAAAGAATATGGTTTCAAGCTAAGCCTTAGTAGGGGATGAGCGGCAGAGTGTTGGAGGGATACGGTGCAAAAAGCTAGGATGGGGTATGAGTTGAATGTTCATCTGACTAACCCACTTCGGTACCCCTTCCCTCCTCAAGTTCAGATTAAAAAAATGTATGTTCTCGGCTGAAAAGTGTTAATGAGCACAATTATGGGCTAACCTCCTTATCTGCGCCCTAGTGCTCAAATATGAAGGAAACGGAGGTCTCCCAACTACATAACCACCTACGACTTTTGTGAAGACATACATACCACGGTGCTGGTACTAATCGAATTCACAGTTTTAAAATACCCACTTCACTCCACATCGATCACTTCACTCCGCAGTACTCACTCTACTCCATCACCTACCCACTCACCAAATTACTGCACTATATATAAGAAAGCAGTGTAGAATAGAGCAAGGTTCTCATGTCCCTGCCTTTATCGTAATTATAAGTTTTACGGACGGACAGACCGACACACCGACACAACGACACACCAAGTTTCTGCTTTACAATAGGAGACATTAGCAAAGGTGGAAGGGAACCTTTCCAGTGTCATTGAGTAGCAAGATGTCATTGCGTAGATTGAGTATTAGTAGACAGTAATTCTTGTCTGATATTGAAGGAATGAGGGATAAAAACCTCTGGTGCTAGACGTTCCCATTTGTGGGATGGGCCACACTACTTAACATCCCTTCAGAACCGTAGCAATGGCTCAAATACCTATTGAACAGCTTGCGGGGGCCTACCAGTGTTCAAGGCAGGCAGCATTGACAAGAAAGTGACGGTGCGGGACTGGAGCTAGAGAGAAGAAGTCCTATCTTGACCAAACTATTGGGCACTCTGCTCAGCTCTCCTATGATACTATTGTATTCACAGCAGTGTATTCAAAACAAACTTTATTTATTTTCGAGAACGGATGCTTCAGAAATGCAACACACAAGCAATTATTGTCGTTGAAAACACGACGGTCATCGTCAATGGCATCGAATCAAAAGCTGATTTGCCGAAAATATTCTTGATGTCAAAGCCCTTCTTCGCAGTTGTGGTGGTCGTGGCTTGATCCGTTGCTCCCACTTCTGCTCCCTCATCTGAATTCGTCTCAGCTCCCGCCTCAGATGCACTGTAATTAAGAGTGTCCATGATAGACAATTCTCAACTTCCGAGAACCACTTTTACAGTCGCCGAAAAGTCACTCGAAGTCCTTTTTTCCTGGTGCCTATTCGCCCTTACAACGATAACCAGTTTTTGACTTTTGAGAGTAAGAAAGGGATAGATAGGGAATGAAACCGGACTCATTGTCAGATTTATTTTGCTGCTCTTTAACTAGGGTTAAATATTTCTGACTGAGATTAATTCGAGTGAGAACTATCTCACCGAATCATCAAAGGGCCGTCAACTTTCAGTCAATCATGAAAAAAGTGTTTGGAAGTGCTGTGAATGTATCTCATCTATCTACCCTTGCGCATATACCTTGAAAGCACAGTTGACGGTAACTCAGTGGTAACTTTTCTAGACGAATAATGGAAGCGATAATGTAGAATAACGCAAAATTTTCGAAGAAAATGCGAATGTCGGCGTATTTACATAGATAAATATAATGCTTAAAAATGTAGTAAAATTGGAGTTCTGCGAGAATATGACGGCAGGACTTGCAAGGGAGGGGTGTTTGGCCGAGCATGGGCGCGCCATTGCATATAGTTCTGCAGTAAATCACCTACGTACAATGTGTACGTCCCGGTGCGATTGGTGCAGTCGCTGCAGCGTCCGTAAAGCCGTGAGAACTCGTACGTCAATGGGTGTGTACATCGGTTGACACGGTTTCAGGGATCTATCGCTAGATGATCGTGGTGGAAATCATTATTAATCATCTTCATGGTATGGTAGGAAAGCTGACAATTCATATATTACTATGAGGCCTTTCCTTTTAGCTGGTATGCCATTCGCTACTCACTAAAAAAATAATGGACTAGCGTTAGAACTTGAAAAAATCCAGTGAAGACTATCCAGTGAAACGGCAGAAGGAGATGTGAGAGGGTGGGTAGCAACTGTGCAGCCCTTCCCTTCAGTCGGCTCGGCTGGATTGAATTCCATCCCTTCAAAGTGGGTGTCATCGGCATGTGCCGAAGCGGTGAATGGCTCGATATTCGTCTTCCGCACAAAGTAATCAACAAGAATTTATTGGCAGCTCAGCCCCGACCCGATCCTTCGCTGCCGATTTGCCCAACAATTCGATGAGGGCAACTACTACGAAAAATTTTATTTGGACGCGATGCTGAAATAAGTTCAAATTTACCCAGAAGCCTCTGTGTCTGTTGCCCCAGCTTTTGCTACAGTGTCACTCGCAGTTTCAATTTGCTCCGTTTCAACTTGCCTCTTTAGCCTGAAATTTATTCCTTACTAAAGCTACTCTTGGAGGAAAGCATCCCTTTTTGCAAATCATCCAAAAACACTGTCTTCTAGGAGAAAGTGCAGCCCAAGCGTTTCTTTCACAAGTGGGCTTTTCGAAACTTATTGTTAGTCATAAGAATGATGGGGTGGGTTATGTAGAGAGATGGGTATATGTAGACAATATCCGTCCTCAACTTGCTCCTGAGAACAAGTGTCCTTCTTTTGTGATGTTCACTGTTGCCCATAAACTCAGATACTGTATTGAAGTTGAAGTACTGCTCGTATTGCGTGAGTAAAGCACGAAATGGTAAATTGTTGGCACGAAATTAGAAAATATCGAGAATCGGTAATGTTCTTTATAAGAAAGAAATGGAGGTGTTGCCACTACAAAAATCATGATTACTTAGGCTAGTTTACTCAGGCTACAACAATGTAAAAACGGCATTTACCAAAAGTTCACTTTGAACGAAAAGCTGGAAAAAACTTCGAACTCACTCAGAAGAATGTGCGCCCTCTGATTCACCAGCGCTACCTGCCGCCTTACCACCACCGCCACCTGTAATGTTTGGTTTACTCCTAAGTCTCGTTCATCTTTCTATTTTGACAACCTTATTTTGCCTCGAGATTGTTGACTGAATTCAGTGCATAACCATCTAACCCTGACTTTCCAGTGCCACTCCCGAGAATATGGGTCATTCGGAGTGGGAAGGCATAAGAGAGGACCTACTTGGCCATTATTTACATAATCTCTGATTTCCGAACGACATCGTGCTTTCAACATGAACATCGAGCGTTCGGAACGAATGCTTGTCGACAGCATTGAGGGAAGATCGGCTTAAAACTGTTCTCAAGGCGATGTTCATGAGAAACAGACTGGTGTGTATCGCTCGCTTTATGCCAAATGGAACGAATATCTGAATGCCATAGCTGAGCGCATCTAGGTCTAGGCGTCTATCTATCAGTCAACATAATGAATGATTTAGCTCGGGAGGTAAGCAGAAATAAACGCGCCGCAAGAGGAGCAATCGAAAATATCGAGGGAGTAGTGAAGCAGACAAAGAACACCCGGCTCTACGCTCACCTTTTCGACATCGCTGTACTTCATGATTTGACGTACGCGTCGGAGGCTTACAGTCTACGGAAGAGGGATGAACATGTTCTCATCAGCGCTTTGGTGTGGACCATGCTCGGAATTTCGCTACTCATGCAAGTACAGAAAAGAATCCGTAGTTCCGAGCTCCGTCATCGAATGAAGATCAGTGAAGCTGTTGCTTACGCCGAAGAATCGCAGATCAGATGGGGAGGACACGTCATGCGACACTGTGCTGACGGTTGGACTACTGAGCTCACTGAGTGGAACTACCAGAACGTCGAACGATTACTAGGACGGGCACCAGCGCAATGGTCAGATTCCGCTGTGGAAGCCCTCAACAAAAGGAATGCTACGCTTGGCGCTCGTCGAACGAGGACGATCCACTGGATTGCTCTGGCTCGCGACAGAAACGGATGAAGAAGTTATTGGCGTCCGCTCCAGCAAGTCGATGATAATACAGGTGGATGTTTATAAATACAATAACACCATATATTTTTGTTATTTTAGGTCTACCAGAGTTTTTTTCGGGGTCAACAAGTGTTGTTTGCCGCTTTGACCTCTTCTTTGCTTTCCTTGTACACATGAACTTGATGACATTGCCATCACTTCCTTTACTCACCTCCACCGCGCTGAGGGACGATTACACCCTCATGCGTAAACTCCTTATCAAGTTTTTTGAAACCATCCAAGGATGAAGTCGGGTCGTTGCATCGATCCTTAGTTGAACAGGCACAGATTATTTCTCCAAATGATCTGAAACCACGGGTAATTTATTGTGCCGACATTCAATTCTATGCAATTTCGTAGCTTCTTCCTTGTAATTTCGCCTGTCACTATTCCAATGCATCAAATTTTCTAGCTGTAAGAAGCTCCCTTACACAACGAGGCTCTGAAAGGACCATCACGCGGCTTATGAGGAAACAGTGTCAAATTAGGCTAATTTCTATATTTTGCTTATCTATCCTTCACACCAAGGCCAATAGAATGCCACTGAGTGGAACCTTTTGGAGAGAATGGATAGCTCTACTGGCTTCTTAATCTTGTTGCCCAGTGGAGCTACTCGAATGCACTACTTTGTAGATCCATCTCAAGCAGAGTCCAATACGTTTTCTTCTTTCAGCTATCTTTTCGTTTTTTTGCCTTTTGTGACACACTTATCGTGTCTTGACCTCGGCTCCCTAATCTTGTAGAGGCAGGGTTTTCAAACAGTGCTTACAGTAGCGCTCAGTCTCGGCCGAATGCTTCTTCAGCCGTTCTTTTCCGGAGTAACTCCTCTTCTACTGGACCTATTCATGCGACACTCCGGTATGTGTAGCGTGGGCGCATAGTGAATAGTTACCACTATTAACCTGCGAACTGGTCATGTTCCAGATATCCTAAAGAGCTCGAAATCAAGATCAACTGGAAATACGGATGATGGCCTCTCTAGATTTTCTTTCCTTTGTGCCACATCTAGAGTGGAGCTAAAGCCGAACACAGTAGAAAAAAGAATTGCACATAATACGCGAATAACTGCAGACGTTATTAGCTTTGCTTTTATCGAGTCTGCTACCGCAACACCTTGCTGTTAGTTACGCAGATATTGATGCTTTGCAATCAAATATTGTTGGCTAATAGGAAATATGGTTAGGTTGAACTATCGAAAATTCGCGCTATTTGCTCCACCAAGAAAAAAGTTATGAACGAAAAAGCGTCAGAGCGTTTGGCCGAAGACTTTGAGCGCTACTATAAGTGATTTAAGAGTACATGTAGAGATGGTTTTGCTTGTTTTCCGGAGAGCGTTGCAGAAATAAACGAATAAGTCACTCGTGGCACACAGCAGGTCCCTCTGGGATTGGTCCTCGGTTCATACAATCGGCGACGATTATACCGTTGTCACGTGTGTTCTTCGCTGAAAATATCATTTTGAAAAAAAAACCTGTTGAATCTTTATTTTTTTTGTTCGTTTTCATAAGAGATAGAGAAATTTTGCATCCTTTCTGAAAAAAATGCGGAGCATCACAGATCCCTCCCCCATTTTATTTGTTCCGAATTGCCTTATCTTTGTTTACAAGAAATGGCTAGTGCTGGAATCAGAGAGCAAATAATAAATGATTCCGATAATATACGAATTTTTTTCATAAACTATTTCAATCGCATCAAATTTTCATGCCAGATGCTTAAAAACTGAGACTTTGAACCATTTTGTGGGTAGGACGGTTCGTGGTAACTGAGTCCAACTGCTACTGGCTG